>BMAO01027046.1:0-22653 GCA_019973975.1 Trichonephila clavata
TACTCTGGGTATAGCTTCTCTTTAAATATACACTACAGTTCCTTGTAGTGGATTTTTCGTTTATTTACGTGTTAGTCGAAGTTAACTCTCGTAACAAAAAGCTATAATCATAATTGTACTTTAATTCTGCATTTCTCTTAATATTCGACACTCGTTGATTGTTAGGGAAAGTGGGATCTTATCTCAAAAATGTTTTTAATATTTTATATTTTTTTTTGTTGTGTTGTATGGAAGGGAATTGTTTAATTTTTGTTAATCATTTGTCTTCAAATTTATCACTGTACATTAATGTTAGCTCTAACTCTGCTGCTTCTGAATATAATGCTTCTGAATTTTTATTGTAATGTTCGTAATAATTCTTTACAGTTTAATTTAAGCTAGAGACAAGTAATTAATTTCGATTTCATTTTTAAGAGATAAATAATATTGAATATTTTTAGTCAATAATTGAAGATAAAAATGTTTCCAAATCATCCTTGAGTTTTTTCATAGCACCTTATGAAAATAATTATACCAATTTTGTACAATACCTATGATTTTTCTGGGCTGTATTCAATATTAAAAGGGGGGGAAAACAGCGATATATATATAAAAGAATTATACTACATGTTACTAACATTTACAATACATTAAACAATAATGTCTATTATCCATTTATATTTCCAAGCATTTTCTACTTTTAATTACCTATGTATTCAATTTATAGATGGCTAGCAATTCATAGTAACTCTTAAAAAATATATTCTAATAATTGTTATTAGTAACCTTAGTATTCTAGTGTAGAAAAATACAGAAATATTCTTAGTACTCCTATAATCTTAATATTTAACATAATTTGCTTAGTTTATAATTATTTTATTCCTTCATTTCTTAGTGGCTCAGCAGTACAGGGCGGGCTTTGGCCTTTTCAAGAAGCCTTTTCCAGGTCAGTCTTCTTCCGGCTAGTGTTCTTTAACTCTTAGTTCTCAAAACTAGGCGATATTTTTCTAGGCCCTCAATCCATCTAAGATTTGGCCTGTCCTCTCTTCTTGTGCCAATTGGTTGAGCATTGAAGATGTTTTTAGTGGTGCGGTCATTGTTCATAATTATTTTATTATATGTAAAAAAATTCATACTTATATTGTTATGCTATAATTTGGACAGTATTATTATAGCTTTAAATTTCTATTTAGATCTTGAATCTGTCAATAACGCTTATTGTTCATTGATTCGTCGTCATCTATGCATTTTTGAATGTATCTTTAGGCAAGAGTTAACACACACATATATAATATATATATGTGAAATTATATATACATATATATATACATATAAATACATATTTATATATACATATGTATATATGTGTATATATATACATATATGTATATAGCAGTAAATAATTCAAAAGAAGACTAATAAATCCCAAGCAATGTATACACATGTATACATATATATATATATATATATATATATATATATACATGTATACACACACACACATATATATATATATATATATATAGATAGATAGATATTGTTACGTAGATCGGGGTTCGAGGATTTTATGCAAAATCAGTCGTAAATAACAAGGCAATTCCTTAAGAGCGATGAGTATTTATTGGCGTAAATCAATCCCTGAAAATACAGGATTCAACAGCAAAATTCGCATAATAATTAACAGAAGGATTTCACACCTTCAACAGCACTCAGACACAATAAGCAGTGTCTAAAATTCACTTATGTAAATGACTATTCACAAGCACAGCCGAGCTTATCAAATTCAAGGCAAGTCTTCTAATCGCTAATCAAAAACAGTGCTCACTACTCGCTGGTTAAAAATCAGACTCGCTTTTCGCTGGCTGAAGCCAGACTCGCTACTCCCTGGCTGAAACCAGACTGACTCTTGCGGCGAGTTTCACTCTATTTATAACAGAGGCCGAAAGTTCCGGAAAGATGCGCTCGTGCCACAGATCGTGAAAATTAGTGGATTTTTCTACTAATTTCTAGAAGAATCCAGAGGGTCCCGAACTCGCCAACATGGTCGCCAATGTCACCAACTTGGTCACCAAAAACGATGCCAATATTTCGCCAAGTTCCCATTGAATTGCCATTATAACGTAAGGGACGGCTTGCTTGTGAATATTACAATCTTAACATAAAATAAATATAGAGTAATATAAAGGCATTGCACATCCAAATCCAAATTATTTACATTATTTTATACAAAATTCGTAACAATATATATAGATATATATATCTATAGATATACTATATTATATATATACTATATTATATATATACTATATTATATATATACTATATTATATATATATTATACAAAATAGATGTAAAACCTAAGATAACTAGTCAAGATAGTAAGAAATATATTAGCCACAGTAGTACTATAGCATACTCCTAGCCTTTGGAACCAAGATATACATATACATACTCCCATTGCCATATACATAAACATACTCTCATAAAAATAATTTTGGATCCTAACGAAACTTGGCATGAAGGTACATGTTGAGCAGACATGCAAATGGTTAGAAATGCAGCGTGATTGCCCATTGCATAATGCCCCTACAGGGTGTTGAACCTCGTTCTCCTTGGAGCATAAAGCAGGTAAGCAGAGCTTGTTTGAGTGTACATAATCTTTTGTAAAGGAAACTCGAGGTTGACTTGCCGTTACGCCATCATCGAAGACAATATGAGCAGCTGTCAGAGTCCGAGACAGGAAGAATCATCGGGATGATGGAAGCTGGGTGGTCAGCTTGGTGAGTAACTCATCAAATAGGTCAGTCTGATATGACTGTGAGGAGGTGTTGGGACTAGTGGACAGATGAGAACGTCATTCACATGACGACCAGGCTCAGGAAGCCTTCGACAGACCAGTTGTTGAGAAGACCGTCACATCATACGGCACGCACGCAGAGAGTTAACTGCTCCCTTGGCCGCTGTTCAGACACAGGCAGCACCTTCACTACTGGCCCATGTGTTTTCCCGAACCATCGCAAGTCGCCTGACTAAAAGACATCTGGAATAGCGGAGCCATTACGTGTGTTTCCAATGACACCCCACCCACCGATGGCTCCGTCTAGAGTTGCATCACTCACGACGGTATTGGGCTGCAACGGAATGGAGCCAGGTCTCTTCAGCAACAAATCTAGATTCAATTTTAACAGTGATGACAATCGTTTTCTTGTGTGGGAACCCCGTGCTGAACGCCTCAATCCTGCCCTCGTTTTACAGCGACACACCGCTTCCACTGCTGGTGTGATGGCATGAAGTGCCATAGCTTACGATACACGGTCACCCTAATATTGATCCACGGCACAATGACAGCCCCTTCAACCACATATGTTGTTATTCATGGCAGGGGTCCCAGGAGCCATTTTGAACAAGACAATGCTCGGCCACACACAGTAAGAATGTCACAAGGCAGCTTAAACCCCATTATCACCCCTTCTCCAACCTTCTCGATCATCAGATTTGTCACCATTCGAGCATTTTTAAAATGTCCATGGGGAAAAGCTATTTTCCCACCTATGATTTCTGTACTTCGGCTAACACAACTGATATCTGGATCAAGATCAAAGGACGACTTATAAATTTCATAAACAGCAAGAAAACTGTTCTATATGATGTATGATTAATTTTAACTTGCCAACTATATGCCAACTTGAGAAAAACATATAGACGTGGCCGCTTGTACTCTACTAAAGCACATAAAAACCAGATACGTTTGTGCAACTTGCTGTATCGCATTACGTATTGGTTCCTGTTTTTCTGAAATTTCATGAAAAGTAATGTGCATAAACATTTACATTTTCCAATTCCTACTTGTTAGTTCACTCTCTCCCTATATATTTATATATAAAAATATATATCCTGTTCAAATTTTCAATCGTTAGTAAAATACTTTCTATTTGTCCAATCAAATTAAAATAATTTTTTTGAAACTTGTAGTGGATGACACTTGTTGCTAATATAGTATTTCGCGCGCGAATATGAATTAATTAATTAAACTAAATTAATTACGGGTTTTCGACGCCAAATTAGATTCGTCTCCATTGTTGTAACAATGTAACTGTTAAAACGATGACAAAAGTTGGCGACGAAAGAAAACCGGTTTTTCAGCCAATCTGTGTGTGCATTGTTACAACAAGGCACACAAATCATGCTCTTTTTTCAATTCCTACTATTAGTTCACTCTCTCCTATATATATATAACTGACTGTATTTTCATTTTTTCATATATCCTTCTAAATTATATTGTCTGGTTAACTTGCAATTTTAATTTTTTTCAGTTTTGATTAATGTTTATTCATCTTTGTGTTGTAGAGAAGTTTTGACTATATGCATATCTTTATATATATAAATCTTCTGTGCGTGTGTATGTGACTATGCTCCTCCTAAGCGGCTGGACCGATTTTGATAAAATTTTTTGTATGTATTCTAGTGGATTTTGTATGTATTCTAGTGGATTCGAGAATGGTTTAAATTCACAATTTGGTCCGATATTGCAATTAGTTAAAAATATATTAATTAAAAACGTTAAAAAATGTTTTGGGCTTCAACTTTGATTTATTTGTATTGTTTTGTAACACTGTTATTGTTACAACAATGACAAACGCTGGCGTCGAAAATCGGTTTTCAGCCAAACTGGAATTTCATGACGTTGCTCTATTGACTGTATTAACTTTGTTTAAAAAATAAATGATTTTCACTTGAAATATATTATTAAAATCCCAATTTCTATAATGTTTTACATTTTTTACAAATTTCTAAGGATTTTTTTGGATTTAAATTCCAAAAAGAAAAGAAAGTTACAACTATTTTTCAAGTAGATTGGTACATTGTATACCATTCTTAACGCTGCCAAGTTAGACTGAGATGGAATATTGTAAAAATTCTTTTAAAAAATTTATAAAATTTCGTAATTTTGAAAACAAAATTCTATTTTCTGCTTTTTTGCGCATAAAATATTTTTTTTAAAAAAAGCACTTTTCCATTTCAAGGGGCCATAAAAATGCAACGAAAAAAGTTGCTAAAATCACCAAATACCAGTAATAATTAATTGTGATAAACCTACGGCAGAATTGACCAGTTTGAGGCTTATGGAGCATGTGCAAAAAGGGACAACTTTCGGATACGTTACAACTGATAGTTTTCTTTATTTTTAAAAAAGCGATTGAAGTGAATATAAGAAAATGCTGAAATGTTTTCATCAGATAGCATTATTTACATTTTGAATCTTTCTTTATAAAAAGCAGTCGTTTCAATAGTTAATGGTAAGAAATTTTCACTCATTATTTAATAAAAATTGATATAAATTATTTTTTAAAAAACTAGATCAATATTGTTTTTTATTATTCATTACAAAATTAATCATTTAATCATAAAGTCGTACATTGTTTGTTGTAGCTTAGATTTTCTAGATTAGCTTTGTAAATTAGAAATCAAAATTTAAAGAAAGACCTAATCACTGGGAAAAAAAGAGGGAAAAAACCTATGTAACGCTGAGCTAAGCCAATAGAAAAGAAACCGGTCTGTAAAAAAAAAATTGAAGACATTTTGGAAAAGATAATTTTAATGACATAAGTATAGAAATCTCTCATATCGCGCATACATCCTCTCCCAGAAATGCTGACATCTGGGTGATGGTTAATTAGTTATTTAATAATAAATTCGTACATTGAAATCATTAATAGGAAATAAAATTAAAAAGATTTTATCCCGGGGGTGGGGGAGTTTTATACTTGGAACGGAGGGAAAAGAAACCTGTCAGACAAAGAAAAGTAATGGAAGAAATTCCTGAAAAGGGAATTCAAATGACATAAATATAGAAATCACTTTCATCGCGCATACACAACCAGAAGTGCTGATGTCCAAGAAAGAAGGAGAAAAAGGGGAAAATTTACATAGGGATAAAGTGATACCCATGGAAAAATCCCAGGCAAAACCGGGCTAAGCGGAGAGGATATAGACCCATCCAACGGGGCAAAGAAGTGGAAGAAACTTTTTTAAAAAAGAATTTTAATGACATTGATATAGAAATCACACACACGGCCATGAAGTTCTGACACTAAAAGGGGAAATTTCAAAGGCAAAAAGCTACACTCTCTTGAAGAAGCCCGTGCAATGCCGGGCTATGAAGCTAGTATATAATCTTATTCAAATGTTCAATCGTTAATGAAATACTTTTTATCCATCCATTCAAAGTAGTTGACTTAAATTTTTTTTTTATATTACTTGTTTATAAATATCATGGAACGCAAAGCTTAGTATGTCCTACCTTTAAATAGCTCGTAGCCGGTAGTGGGAAGCTTGCTCCCCCCCCCCCCAAATGATCTTAAAAAAATCTAATTAATTTTAAGTTATAAGCTGAATGAATTTCTTTTTACTAATCAATAAAACCACAAAAGTTTTTTAACATTACTTGAAAAAAATGGCCTTTTAAAAGGTTAAAATATTGTTTCTTAGACACTTAAGCTTATTAATACCTTTATCGAAGCTTTGCTGCCTTTGAAAATAATAATAATTATTATACACATATATATTGATATATCCGCAACTGAAATATACTTTTTTACTTCCAAGAAAGGAAATATATTGGATCCTAAGCAGATATATTGTGGACATTGCATTTGTAATCTACCTTCAAGAGAAGGAAGTCGGAAATAAATTTTTCTTTCATCATTTAGCGCATAAAAGTGACAGTCAGCACTCACTATAAAATAATTCCATTGCCAAGAACTTTCTTTCCATCGCCAAAGGATTCTCAACAATTGTTTATCCGAGTGGTAATTATTACCAACCAGCCTTAATTATCGAAGCCTCGTAAGCCTCAACTCAAAGCTAATTGGCCAATTTCCACCCCTCTTGCACCTAATTACCAAATAATGCTTTTAGCGAGCAAGAGTCGCAAAGCACTATCCGAAGATAGCATCCAACGTTAATCCGATTGACTGCCGTCTCTGCCGCTCATCCTGAAAGGAATTAAGTCACAGGTTTTTTTATTACTCCTCACAGAGAGCTAAATGACAACTCTTATCCCCAAAGGTCATACATGTTGACTAGACGGTTATTTAATGAAAAAGGAAAAATAAGTGTTGTGAGTTAAATCTTATTTTAAAGTGATTGGAACTGTCAAGTAAGACTAATCGAAAGTTGAATTCTTGTTCATTTAAATATTATCTCTTTTGCTATGAAATCAGACAAAATGAAATGACATTAATCCCAATGAATTAAACATTACATCTGTTTAATTCTCTGGATTATAAACGAGATCGAATAAGATCGTTTCTGACTTGCTTTAAGTGGTTTTTAATTTTATTTAGTTCAGGTTCAGTAAAACCTGTTTTTGTGTGGTAGATAAGCACCGTATAAAAAAAGTCGTGATTATAAAATACGTCAATTCCTTACGAAATGTATGAGAAAGTGTTTCCAAATAAAATAATTATATTACACTAAGAAACACTTTAAAAAACAATTTCTCATTGTATACAGGGAGAAGTTTTTCAAAATGCTTAATTCACGGCTACCCGTCATAATCCAAAGCATGCATTTTCCTGTGATGAATTAGTTCAAATGCACTTTCGTCACTTGAAGATACAGTTTCAATTGAGATTTATTTTTTAGCCCCATAAAGTGAGTGATAAGTTTTTTCGACGACAGTCATGGCTCGTAAACGCCACGATAACCAGATATGCATGATCGAAGCTCTTTTTGTGGAATTTCAAATTCCTTCGGAATTGGTATCTATTTTAAGAACATGCTTTTTCGATTTGTTAGAAAGCTGGATCCCTGTATATATTTTATCCGCTCTCAAAGAATTCAATTATTCTTGTCTGTCTTCATAATCTATCAAATTATTGATAATGTCACTGTCATCGACAGCTTCGTCTTCAATCAAGCGCGTGCTGCTAGCGCGTTGAGAGAAAACAATTGAATGCGCATTGCCGGGAGACTGTTTGTATTACTCAATTTTGAAATGACCTTCAGGATAAGAAGTATTTTCTTTTTTACAAAAACTAGAGCACTTTATCTCGGTTACTATATGAAAATGCTTAAAAAGACAGTGATTATATTCACATAAGGGACTGTAAATTTTTTAATAAAACAGTGATTGATAAATCTGAAGGTTAAAACAATTCTACTATTATACAGAACTTGCAGAAAAAATTTCAGTTAATTATGTTCAAAATTTTTTAACAATCGCTAAACCCGGTTGATTATTTTCAAAAAGTCACGTCTAGAGTAAAATGCGTTTTAAAGTATGACATCTTGGTGAAAGTAATGGCATCTGCTTTTACTAAAATACTTGCAGTTTTTGTTCAAGTAAACGGAAAATGATAAGCTTAGTATTTTTATAAAGCTAATAAAATGGCCCATAAAATAAAATCATAAAAAAATTTGTCAATTTTTGGCAAAATGCACAATTTTAGGATAGTTGGATACCTTAACTCAGCAGTAGTTTTTGGCTACCGGGATCGATGGCGAAGCAACATAATTTAGCAATAAGTATTTTGAAAATTTACAAATTGTAATTTTTTTTTAACAATAAATGTAAACAAAAATTTAAGTCAGTTCCAACAGATCAACAAAAAAAATTATTTTAATTAATTTTTATTAAATAGTTACAATTAATATAAATATGTATATACATACGAGAGAATCACAACATTAAGTGGCAATTAATTTTTATTAATTATCATTAAAGTATCGCATTGTCATCTAAATCGTATATATAAAATTTCAGTTCAACTGTTTAACTTTGAAACGTGAGGGAAAAAAATATTTTAAAGTTTGGACCCAAGTCGCTAAAAGTGAAGCCAACGTGGATGTATCTGTAATTCTTTAAATAATTAATTTCAGTCAATAGTTTTAATTAATTATAATTGAATTATCGCATTGTTACCCAAAACAATGGTGTATCGGAAATTTCAGCTCAAATGAGTGATTTAAAATGACAAAAAAAGAACCTTTCCAAGTTTTGACACGCGAAAATGGTGGCTAAGTCGCCAAAAATGATGACAACACGGCTGTATTTGTAATTATTTGAATAATTTGTTTTAATCAATTAAGTTTTATTAATTATAATTAAATTACAGTATTGGCATCCAAAATAAGTGTGTATATAAAATTTCAGCTCAATTGAGTGCTTTAAAATATATTTTATTAACGATTGAAAATTTGAACAAGATAAATATAGAGAGTGAGCTAATACTAGGAATTGAATAAAGAAATATTAATGGGAAATAAAAAAGATATTTATAAAACTTACAGGAATGCATAAAAATAAAAGCTATATATTTTTTTAAGTATAAGGAACATTAAAGAAAAAGTCTTATCTGCGCTCAGTAAAGTTCTAAAGGAGAGTAAATTTCTTTCACACACTTTTCCATACATACCTCATTGCAAAAACTCATCCAATCTGGGACTGTTTTCTTCGAAAAATTAAGTTCGAAAGAAATGAAGTCACGCGCGTTTCGACTTCTGCACCCATATATTCGTCAACACAGGATCTCGAGCAAACTCAGTTTACTTCCTTCAAACCAGCTATTCTTTCTTACAGATCTTTTTATACGAGGCGCATTCGCTTCTTTCTTTCAGCATTCCCAAATATGTCCATCACTCGCGATTCCTTTTAAATCAAACTCAACTTTCTTGCAAACCGAACATTCAGCATTTACAGCAATCAATCCGTTTTTCTTGCACCACTGTATTACAGGCAATTTTCCCCTTCGTTATACCTTTCAGCCATACTCGTCAGGATAAGTCGAAGGAACAAATGGAAAACAGGAAAATCGAATAATTAAAAATTGCACAGAAAAAATTCAAAAAATCCTTCATAGGCAAAATCTATGCAAAATGAAAATTTAAAAAATAAGAGATGAAATTGTTAAACAGAAAATCGTCTGCCGTTTTAAAAACATCCGCAAATTTTTTAAATAACCAATGGTTAATAATAACTAATTAAAAAGAACATGTGACCTCATCTGCATAAGACTACGTATCAAAAATCAAGGGTTACCAAATTATACAGTCTGCCGAAATTAATTCGTTATCTCACCATGATATCTTGATAAAAATTGCCAAATCCAAAGAAAAATCGCCAAATCTCAAGGGACCCGAGAAATGCTCTGAGTCTTTTCCGCTAAGGTAGCTCTTACCTCAATAACACTTCTATAACGCTAATTCTTCTATCCTTTTTCCTTACCTTTTATCTGACCTTTAAGCTCTCTCTCGCTTTTATTCATTACATTTCAAACTTCACTCGTGACCAAAATTAAGGTCCCAAACATGTTTTCCTCATAATTTTAAACTGCCTAAAGATACTCTTTTAAAATTTGTATTTTATATATTATGAAGAAAACGGGTAGTACAATATCAACCTTTAGGAAAAGATGTTGTTTAGTGTTAGTTTTTGCAGAATTACTGGATTGAGACCGTTTAAGCATATGAGATTTTTTCCTGCAATTTTGTGAATGTTGATTAAAACAAATAAGTTAGCCTGTTGACTGTGAGGATGACTTATTATTATTGTTTAGACGATTTTTTGAGATAAAGCGCCATTTGCAGGCTAGACTGTCTCATCAATGCAACTATAACAACAATAATAATTCAAAATGATCATCGTTAAAATTATCCTTAATACTCATCACGATCTTTCATATATACACTTGCTCACAAAAGTAAGTATGCAACTCGTAGCTTAAGCGAAAAAGCTCTAGATCTCAAATAAATATATGAAAAATATTATTTTGGAGAGTGTTGTTTATAACTTCTCTGATTCAAGTCATAAAGTAAAGAAAAATAAACCAAATCATTATATTTTAAAAAACTTTAACAGTAATTTTGTTAATTACCAGTAGAAATTTAAATCACAAAAGTATGTATGCACTCTGAATTTTTGACTTTTAAATAGGTTGAATGAAACTTCTCGAGTGATTGTTCGTATTTCAGTGATAAGTTTTGCTACAAAGCTTGTAAGTTATATATATATATATTATATATATATAATCAAAATTTCTCTACAAGAGAGAGATGAATTAAGATGATTAATACTTAAAGGAATAACAATTGCTAGATAACAAGGCAACAGAATTTAGAAGGAGATATGAAAAATTGAAATAACAGAGTAAAATATAAAAGAATGGATGCTTCAGTATTATCAACATTGCTGACTTAGGACAGCTTGTATACATTAAATTTTCCTTAAAAATTTTTTTGTATAAAAATGGGGTTGAACATAATTTTGGCCAGCCAACCTTCCCCCTTTTCTGTTAATAATACCGAGCAAATATCAATTGGAAATAATGGATAGGAAATTTAAATCCATTATAAGGAAAAGGTAACTTACCCAAAAATTGCATACTGAAATGCAGAGCCCGCTCTAAATCTGAGTACAATAAACAAGTTATTGCCAGATTCGGGACACAAATACAATTTCAAAACAAAGCCATGGCTGAAAAATAGCACTTAGCAAAAGTATGAAAAGAATAGAAATAATGAAATAAGAATTGTAAACATACTACCATTATCTTAGAGACTCTAATATGATTTAAAAGTTATAATAAATTCTAAAATGTAATTTTATCTAAAACTAGAAACTGGGGGTATTTAAAACTATCTAGGAAGAATAATAAATCTATAATATAAACCTTTAAAAACTATGCACATTTAATCCTTACTATTTAGAATTTCTTTATTTAAATATCTATTAATAAAATTAATTGGGTAGTTTTGAATTAAACAGTATTTAGTAAAATGTTTATAATTTTTTATTTTTTCTGATTTATTAGAAACTAGAAATTTATTGCGTAGTGTGTAATTAAGAACAATATTTCTGAATATAGATACATGCACATTACTCTCCCAATGCGGTGCTTTTATAATATTGAAATTAAAGTCTTCTCGTTTATCATAAACATTAGTAACTATTTTATAATCTTTTAATTTAATTTCTATATGAAGAAAATTTGATTCGTAACTGTTAGTATTTGTCTGTATTAAATTAAGATATTGTGGATAAATATTAATATTAGGTTTAAAGTTGTCTTGCTTGCCAAAAATGATTATATCATCTATATAACGAAAAAAGTAAAATTCTAAGTTGTCTGTGAAACTATTTTCAAAATAATGTAAGTATAAATTGGCAAGACAGTTGCTAGCTGGGCCACCTTGTGGTAGACCCTTAATCTGTTGATAATAATTACCATTATGATAAACATAATTCTCTTTTAGAACTAACCTAAGTAGAGAATCAAATCTATCATATGTGACATTTTTAAGCAAATTATCTTTATGTAATTTTACTAGTGTTTTTATCATATCATCAATATTAATTGAGTTAAAAAGATCTTCAAAATCTAAACTAAATACTGAAAATATCTTTTTATCTTTAATTTGTGCAATAAGTTCTGTACTATTTTTAAGAATGGCTGAAGTTTTTAGATTATTTATTGTATCTTGTAACATTTCATGTAGAATTTTGCCTGATTTGCTGATATATATGTATTAAAACCATTAGTAACTGTTCTAAACTTTACTGGATCTTTATGAAATTTAGGAGTAAGAAATACATGTGGAAATTTAAAATTATTATTAATTTGTATTTTTAATTGTTTATGAAAAGCCAAAATTCTATTATTTATTTCTCTATCAGAAATTGATGACCTAATAAAAGCTGTATTATTTTCAAAATGTTTGTTGAGCATTAAACTATAATAGTATTTACAAATGAAGGCAAAATTTCCAGGTGTAACTGCCGCTTACGTCATTACTTGGGGTAACCAAAAGTAATTAATAGAATCTCGGGGTAAATTAATATATTTAATGACATAAGATAGCACAGTTACAAAGAACAGACACTTAGACAATTACAAGACAAACATTTAGTGAGAATAAGTGAAAATAAGTAAAGTTTACATAGTCCAGGATTGGACATCGAAACGGAGGTACGCACGCTTGTCCAGATCCAAACCCTCTCTGATGATACTACAGTGTTTCGTATAGTCACACTTCCGGTGCAAGACAATACTGTAATGGCGGCATCTACATTTCGGTCTTGGAATTATACAGTGCGTTACAGACTCCCCTCTGGTTCCGTTGACGTCTCGGCTCGGAAACAGGAGGTACTCTTTTTTTTGGGGCGTCCTCTTTTCCTCAGAGGAGCTTCTTCTAAGACCAGGGTGGTCCATACACTTTTCCTACGACAGGAATCTTTGATTGCCAGGGTGGCACTTCTTCCGAGACCAGGGTGGTCTATAAACTTTTCCTATAACAGGATTTTTTTATTGCCGGGTGGCACTTCATACGAGACCAGGGTGGTCTATATACTTTTCCTATAACAGGAATCTTTGATTGCCAGGGTGGCACTTCTTCCGAGACCAGGGTGGTCTATAAACTTTTCCTGTAACAGGATTTTTTTGATTGCCAGGGCGGCACTTCTTCTGAGACCAGGGTGGTCTATACACTTTTCTATAACATGAGTCTTTGATTGCCGGGGCGGCACTTCTTTCATGACCAGGGTGGTCTATACTTTTTCTATGGAAGTCGTTGCTATTGGATGGGGGCCCTCCCCCTGGTTGGAAACATGATTCAAATTTTTCCGCATTGAATCAATTACAAATTTAAACTTTGATTTTTAAATTTTATATATAAACAGACCAAAATTAAATTTGACAAAATATTACTAACAGAATAATAGTACAGTATTATGCCACAAAAAATAATATCTTACTTTCTTACAATATACAATTCAAAAAATTTCATGAATCACAAAAAGGAAAAATAAAAATATTTTCGTTTTTATCATTTTTAATACATAATCAAAGTAAAAAACTTTTTCAAAGTTTTAGCCAAAAAAAAATACATATATCATAAAAATGATCAGAAAACACTTTGGAAATATTATAGTTAAACAATACTGATGTATCTGAAAATTTCTTTACATATAAAAAAATACTCTATACTATAATGCACACTTGATGCATGACAATAAAATTCTCTAATTTCAAATGTGATAATTATTTACAAATCAATATTAATGAGATTAAATAAAACAAATTCTTCAATATTAACTATCTTCTACTTTAGTACATCAAAACCAAAATAATAATATTTATATAATATTCATTATTAATCAAAAGGAGTTTCAGCAGTTAACATGAAATGGATTTATAAAACAATTCAAATACGTTTAAATAGAAATACCGTTCATAATTTAATTCATTCACTCTGAAGTTATCAATAGTACAAACTTGTTTACACTTAGTAGAAGTATTTGAAAATATTTTCCCAAAATTTTAAATAAAAACAGAAATGTAAATACTTTATCAATAACATACAAGGTTTCAAATGTTATATAGTAATACTTCGTAATCAATCATATACTTTCAAAAGAATTATTTTTATGTTAGGCATAAAAAGAACAGGAAAAAAAATTATTATAAGAATTGCAATAATTTCTTGATAACAAATCCATATACGTGTAATTAGCATAAAATTCTTAATTAGGAAGAAAATATGCACTCATAAATAATTAACCTTCAATTAGCTTTAATCAGATCAACCGATAGAATGAAAATTTCGTTTTCAAAAGATTAGGAAAACTGACAAATGAATATCAACTTTAAATTCAATTATGTTGTTTTCCTGTAACACACAATATATACTACGAATAATAATAATAATCTTATACACACACACACAAATAACAGAGCATGATTATTTAGAATAAACAACACTTATCTGTTAACAGGTTTTCTGGATGAAAATATTCATTCGCAGGGTGCGAATCCTCTTATTGTCGGGATGACAAACACTTCCACCCCTAAGGCTGTGGGGGAAAAAAGCGAGAGAGAGCTGGGGTCGGGCCGACGTTTAGGCGCCAATTGTAACTGCCGCTTACGTCATTACTTGGGGTAACCAAAAGTAATTAATAGAATCTCGGGGTAAATTAATATATTTAATGACATAAGATAGCACAGTTACAAAGAACAGACACTTAGACAATTTCTAGACAAACATTTAGTGAGAATAAGTGAAAATAAGTAAAGTTTACATAGTCCAGGATTGGACATCGAAACAGAGAACGCACGCTTGTCCAGATCCAAACTCTCTCTGACGATACTACAGTGTTTCGTACAGTCACACTTCCGGTCCAAGACAATACTGTAATGGCGGCACCTACATTTCGGTCTTGGAACTATACCGTGCGTTACACAGGCACTTCATCAATATAAACTATAATAAATTTATTTTGTAATTTTTTAATCTGATTTTTAATATCATTAAAAAAGATGTTATTATCTGTACTAAAGTTATATTTATTAAGCTGTTGTGTAATGTTACATTTAAACTCTGTGAATGCCTCTATAGGTATACTATATTTAATAGCAATTTTGTAAATGAATTACTCATACACGGATGGCACAAAAAAGTCACAAAGAAATAGCTTTAACAAATGTATGAAAAATATTTACCTTTAATATCAGCTATTGATGGTAATCCTAATAATGTACGAACAAGAAATTATGACGGATCTATACGCGTCCTTCCACTAACCGTCTGGGGAATTCTTTCAGGCCAGCATTTTCAACCAATCTTCTCCGAAAAGCAGAACACATGATATGCAAACTAAGTTAAAAATATATAGATTCTTTATTTGCAAGTTTAGGAATAAGTGAATTATGAGTAAATTAGAAGTGAAATGAAGTGGCAGTGAAGTGTAGACGTAAACAAAAAGTAAAGAAACCAGAAGTGAGATAACAAGAAAGTGATACGTTAAGCTAACGAAGAAGCGTTAAAGCCTTATTGCAATTAATTGTAAGATCGTCTAAAATCAGGTAAATTAATCATTAGAGCGTTCTAGTAGTATTGTGGACAGTAGTAGTGAGGCTCTGTGTAAAGTAATATTGGAGGAGAGAGAGAGAGAGAGAGAGAGAAAGCCTGCAATATTGAACATATTCTCCCTAAACGTGAATTTCGTCTCTCTCCCGTTCTATTACTGATTTGAGTTATCTTATTCTTAGTGTTATTTGTGTTTGAGTGTTTAGAGTGATAAATAAAATAACTGGAATTCATCATGTCCTATGATCATTTAGTTCCTTCCACACCTAAAGCCGGTTCACAGGGTAGAATTGATGTAAATTCATTATAAAATAATAAACTTCGAATACGATCACACACAAGATTAACATAAACAAAACATGAATCTTCCATTCTAAATTTACAACTGAACTGATTTAAAACAGCTAATAAATAGAATAAATTTCATTGACAGATGCTTATTTTAAAAACTGTTTAATAAATAATAATAAATGCAATTAAATTATCCAAACTGCAGACGATAATTTTACGCATTCATTGACGATCTGATTAAAGTTCCGATAGGCAGGCGGTTTTAACAAAATATCTTGCATCAAAATATTACATTAAAAACAAGTAGCACTTATTATTTAAATATATGAGAGAATATAAATAAATATTTAATTCGACAAGATAAAAGATATTACAAAAAATACAATTTCAAAGCAATAAAAGATTTAATACAATAAACTTTTCCATCTTTCAATGGAAAAAATACAGAATAAATGTTTATGTAATTCCAAGTAAAATTTGATCAACACTTGTTCATTGTAAAAGAAATTCGAAAAATAAATAATATTTAAAAAAAAGTCCCCAAATATTTCTCTTGTAATAACTAATAAAATAACACACACAACAAATGCATAAAATAAATATAAAAATATTTATGCAAGTCTATAATAAACGTATTTGCTAATAAAATAAGGGATAGCGAAATGAGAAATGGTGGCAAAAATAAAAGGTTTGAGAAATGCATTACTCTTTCATTAATAAATTATATGAATTGCTTCTTTTTAGAAGCGAAATAGCGAAAAGGATAAATTAAAAGAATTAGTACCTGTGGATAAACTTATTTGGGAAGTATTGAAATACGAAAGAAAAAGAAAACAGTATATAATAATTACAAGAAAACCTTTGCGAAATTTTATGCACTGCTTCATCTTAATTTCCGTCTTCTTTAATCCAATGATTAAATTTTTTTTTTTTGCTCGTTACGCAGAAACTTTTATCAGTTAATAGAGTATCGTATATTTATCATTAGATAAGAATCGCTACTAAAAGACAATCGGTTACTTTTTCAGGACTCGTTAAAATTACATACTTTTAATAACAAGATAGACTTTAAATTATAGCTCTAGTTCAAATTCTGAATATATATATATATATATATATATAAAACTGAAAAAATTACTTATTCTCTTAGTTTTACTAACCATAGTAAAGTTTTTAGATATATTTATAATCCAAGGTCCCTAAAGTAATGGAAGTATGTATATACACACTTTTTAATTTTACATTTCTACTATTTTCATACGTTTGCGAAGTGCTACTGTTCAACCATTCTCATGCTTTAAAATTTGCATTTGGGTACAGAACCTGGCAATAACTTGTTTATTGTAATCAGATTCAGTACGGGCTCTGCATTTTTGAATGCAATTTTTAGGTAAATTAACTTTTTCTTGAAATGGATTTAGATATTCTATCCATTATTTTCAATAGGTTTTTGAGGTTGGCTGGCCAAAAAACATGTTCAACTCCACTTTTATATAAATTATTTTACAAAGAAGAGCTGTCCTAAGTCAGCAATGTTTATAATACTGTAGCATCTATATTTTTATATTTTAAATTCTATTATTTTTAATGTCTTGCATCCTTTCTAAAATCTTGTCTAGTTTATATTTTGCAATTTCGATTTTTTTCTGTTTTGATGATTATTGATTGTTTATCTTTCTTTAGTAGATAATTTTGAGACTATCTCTCTCTCTTTATATTCTTATTATATATATTATATTATGTGTGTGTGTGTGTGTGTGTGTTGTGTGTGTGTGGGATGACTCCCTTAGTATATTTTAAATTAACTCCATTCAAATATTTTCAAATACTTTGGCATGCCACTTTGCGCGCGATTTCTGACTATGATACTTTGTCATATATCTTAATAGTTAGCATTTTTGCATGCAAGTTTTTATTTTGGTTTTCTGTAAAAAAAAATTTTCTTAACATTAATCTCTATAATAAAAACCTTACTTATTCTCACTATTCATACTTTCATGCTAATTTACTGTCTGATGTTCCATCCACATGTGATAGATGTAGGTCTGTTTTTTTCAACATGGCTCTGTTTCTTCTATTATGTCAAAAATTTCTGCTATACGGGGAAGGTGGATCCATAAAGCATTGCCTAACCCTAAATTTTTTGTCCTAACTCAGCGACAGTCTTATAAATTGTAATAGGTCTTCATTTTAGTGCAAATACTCTTTTGTATATTCAATTTTAATACCTCTACACCTCTGTTTCTTGTTTTTGTCTGTTTTTAAACAAATTTAGTGCAATATTCTTTTGCACCATTTATTTTCTTGATATGTTCCTTAAAATCCAATCTCTGTCTTTTTTAGCTTTGCAGGAAGAACAATTTTGTCTCTTATTTATTTATATATATATATATATAATTTTTCTATTTATTAACACATTTAAGATTTTAATATTTATAGGGATATTATTGATAAATTAACCCTTTAAAAAATCCTTTTTTTTAGTGAGGCTTTTTAAAAATATTTTTGGGTTTGAGATTGATTAATAAAGCTAAATTACTTTAACTTATTACCTTAAAATTAATTTGATTTTAAGATAATTTTTTATGAGAAGTATGTTTCTCACTGAACAGAGGGAGCTATTCAAAAATAAGGCATCTTTTGTTTTGCATTTCTTTTTATATTGCATTACAGTTTTATAAAATATAGTTTACAGATGCTAAAATTTACAAAAGGAATTAAAAATTAATTACATTTTGTATTCAAAAACTTGAGAATTTATACACAACGCTTTATATGAAATTTCAAAAAACAGGGATCAACATTTTGGGACATTGCATGCAAGTATGCTATAGAAAGTGATCTTCAAATTGTCTTCCACGGAACCCTGGTGTTCCACAAAGCATACCCAGGAGTTCCACGAGTCACAGTAAAAGAAATCAAGAAGAAATAAATATGTATGGAAAATGGATTTACGTTCCATATGAAGTTTATATAGTTAGAAGTATCTATAAAGCTCATTCTATTCATTAAAACTGACAATTTTATTTATATATAACAACTTTATTTTTTAACACCTTTTAAACTTTTATTATAATAAAAGAATAATTAAATGTTTTATCTTTTTATATATTCGTACTAGAGATTGGTATTGATTGATTGAATATTTTATTGCTTACTATCTCGGGTCTCACGAGATAGTTTTGTACTCGTAGTTAGCACAATATCTTGTAAAACTAAATAGTTTTCTAATGGAAAATGTACCTTATTGAATTTGTGGGGGGAAAACCCATAATGAAGAATAGGAAACAACTTATCCACACAGATTCGATTTTAAAATCTAAATTTAACCAAGAACAGCTTCTAAATTTTAGGTTGAAAATTCATGCAAAATACGCAGGATTTCCACACAGCTATAAACATTTTAATACTATTCAGATAATATTGTGTTTAAGTGAAATGTATTTTTCAGCATAAGTGTGGCTACTAAAGCAAAGTATAAAAACAAATTAAGCTCAGAATAAGTAATATGCGATTGCATTTATAATCTCAATATACCTAGACTTCGACAGTTTGTGTGAAAAAAAAACAAGTACAAGTTACTAAATATATAATGCATGGATAAGTGATACTTAGATCACACAAATTAATATTAGTAATGAGTAAATTATATTAAAAAATTTAATTATAATTTTTGAATAATAAGTGCAATACTTTTGGTATTTCATACAGTGCCTCAAACGTGTTGATCTACTTTAGATATTATTTTGAGATATATTCTTCGAAGCATGTGTATGGAATGGGTTTCCACTAAAGCACTCTCTAGTTCTAAGGGTTACACGAAAGTACCTTCAAGTTCTAGGTGTTCCGTGAGTTGAAAAATTTTGAAGACCTTTCCTATAGAATATTTACTTTAACAGGTAGCAGGTGGGGCTTATTTTTGCATGTGGGTTCAGTGTTGAAAGAAATCTTAAGATTCCTCTGATAGCGGCCATGATTTTCTTGTAGCACACAGGTCGAAAATTGCTACTCTAAATCGAGATTTATGCAATCCAGTAAACAAAGGTCTTTTCTTTTTGTGCTTGTATACTCTGTTTACTCAACTAAGCCCTTAACGAGCCATTTAGTTTTAATTAGCCACACCCTGTTTCAAAAAAGAACGGCAGTGCTACTGTGTTTGTTTGTTGCGATAACATTACGCAACAGACAAACTATATTTCCTCAGCGACAAAATCATCCATAAAAGCTTTGTAATTTCCAGATTTTCTCACTTAAACACGGGCAATTTCTCTCTTGAATTTCCATACAGTAAAAAAAAGAACTTCTAGAGCGAGTGGGTTGAAAGAAGAATCGGAAACGGGCGCGCCACTTTAGCGATTAATATTTCTCATCACGTGACCCTAATCTACGTGTGATGAAAGTGACCCTTAATGACTCACTGTGTCCAAAATAAACATTAACCTCCCTTTCTAGGAAGTCTGAGTTTCATAATGCCTGCACGCTATACCTGACATTATTAATTTCGGCCCGCTTCTTCTGCAGTACAAGAGACCGGTGACTTGATGAGTCCATTCATCTTCATTACTATGCGCTCGGATTGCCCGCGTCACGGGAATTACGCAAAACTGGACATGATTGCGAACGTTTAACTTTAATTTGTGTGCCTCGCGTGAAGTCCTCGAGAGAAAAGTGGAGGAATAAAAGTAATGGATGGCAGTTTTGCGCGGCGGATATGCATGAAAACGGTGCGTTATGGAGTGAGAATTTGTCAAGATTTACTTTACAGTGGGGCTGTCGGAAAAGAGCTCCTGGAGCGTAGTTTTTTTTGAATCAAGCGTTTAGTGCTTTACACAATAAAAAAATTGGAGTAAAAGAAGTTTGAAGCAAAGTTTTTGCACAGAAATATTCGAAATATATTGTAGAAACTTAGATTCTTGGAAATATTCCACTTAGTACAGGGATTGGCAAGGGAATGTGTAATTTGTTGCTTGTGAAGAAATGAAATTGGAAAGATAATCCAAAAAAAGCTGACATTGTCTCTATCCACATTGCAATGGAAAACTCAGTACTAAGCCATGCTTCAAATTGTGTGTGCATATATATATGCACACGCACACAAAATCCTCAACCATTTGAAAAAGCGGTACGAACATGAAATTTCTTTTTAAGTATGAGAGAAATTCCTTTAAGAGATATGTGAAACATTATTCCTAGCACGTTGAGTGTCCTTTTAAAAGCAAACATTTAAGAGCTTTTGTGTTTAAAAATTATAAAATAAAAAATAATGTGAAAACTTTAAAATTGGAAATTAAGATAAAATTCTTTAATTTAAGTATTATGCTTAACTATACACAATAAAAAAGGAGCCTTTTTTGGAACATTTTGGGCAAAAAAAATTGATCGTAGAAGTGGTTAAATTTAACATATTGCACCTTCAAATTAATCACCTTTGGTTTCACGCTGACACTTGACAAGCTGTACGGCCCTTCGGACAATTATCAACCGAATACCACACTACTTCCATGGGAATATCCATCGCTGTTTTCCATAAGGAACTTTCGAATTAGGAGGTCGTTTTTAGCAGGCCTTCGTTTCCAATACTGACCACAGTTTATCGTTGGATGGATTTAAATCCCGACTACTTGAAGGCTTATTTTTGTGCTCTGTTAAGTCCGGAACATTCTTTTTCAAACATCACTAGATCCTCTTCGTGTTATGAGTAGAATCAGAGTCCTGTTGAAAACTCCATTTGTTTCAGTTCCACAGGTTTACGTTGAAAAACTTCACTATTGGCTATAAGATAGTATCTCGATAAGCTTTCACCGTGGTTTTCCTCATTTTTCTCAAAAATGACTCTCTGAAACGCCTTCATAACTGACACTCCATGAAACTATTGCGGAACTCGGGTGATTGGCTCTCTGTACACGGACGTCTTAAGACTTATTAAGGCCCTGGGCCCTACACAGAAATAGCCCTTGGGACCCTACACAAAGGTAGGCCCCAACTATGACCCTTAAAAGTAGACAGTCGATAGCGTACCTTGTCAAATACTTGAACAAACAATAGCCCGAAAGAAAGAAATGTACATGACTTACAATAGCACAAGCCGGCTCCGACCGACTACCGCCTTTTGACTGAATGAGTAATAATGGTGTATGGTGGTAGACCCTAGAACGACTGTCATCACATGTAGCCAGTTGACATATCCTCCGAAAGTCTCAATTTTTCTGAAATACAACCGGAAATAACATTTGACTGTTGGCTAAATCGAGGCTAAATCGAGAACAAGAGGCCCTGAGTTCGGGCCAGTTGACCCAGGCTTAAGACGTCCCTGTATCTGAAAGCCTTTTTTTTCTTCTCTTTAGCTCCTTAGACATTTCTTGTGTTTACACGGTCATTCTGGTCGTTGAAAGATTGCTTAACATCAAAAATGTTTTCGTTGGCAAGCAGAATTCGTCAGGGAATGTTATGAGCACGCCACTGCAACAGTGCCTTAAACTTAAAGTTCCTCTGAAGCTTTTAATTCATTTGTAAAATAAC